>PVKZ01000775.1:602500-610649 GCA_004027375.1 Macroglossus sobrinus
AAAAGCCACATATGTCGTTGATGCCCATGTGCCACTGATTCCAGGATTTAAAGGAGAATGTCCATTCTGAAAATGAAAATAGAAAGTAGCCCTGATTTAGGACAATGAGTCTCGTTTTATTTATTTATTTACTTATTTATTTAACGGATGGCTGAAGGGCTCATCCGGAGGGGCATACCAGATGTGGTCTGTGTGCTCCGGAGGCTTCTAGGCTCCAGAGAATAAGGCACAGGGCATACATCTACGGAGTGGAAGGAAGCACGTGTTAAGTGACACATAATCAGTCTCCTCTTTGCACTTTAGTGGGGGGGGGGGAGGAAGAAGAAATCCTAAGTGTACGAAGATGCTGGAGAAGACCTGTGAGAGAGGCAGTCTCTGAGCCGGGCCTTCAGAGCGGTGTCAGATTTTTGCAAAGTACGGTGAAGCGCTTTCAGGCAGAGATGGAGGAGACCTGTTCTTGCACACTGGGGTGTCATCGAGACTCGCTGTAGGATTGCCACATAAAATACAGGATGCTCAGTTAAATTTAAACATTTGGGATCTACTTACACTAAAAATTTTTTTGTCATTTATCTGAAACTGATTTAACTGGGGTCCTGAATTTTTATTTGCTAAATCTGGTAATCCTACGACAAGAGCCAATGACCGCTCTCATAAGTCAAATCCCTGCAATGTTCCAGGTGCTTAAATATGTTATTTGCAATCCACTACAATGCCCTCTGCAAAGTGGGTATCCGAGTGCCCATTTCACAGGTCAGGTAACTAAGTCTTATACGGTTTAAGCAACTGTGACTGTAGTCAAGCAGTTAACAAGTGACAGTGACAGGAATTTGCCCTAGGCTTGATCGACTCTGAAGATGCTTGTGAGTACTGCAAGGTCAGGTGACACGAAGTCTGGGTATGCTAGGGACAGCCCTTGCTTGAATGCCTCACGAAGGAGCTAGGCTTCTGAGAAGGCAATAGAAAGTCTTTGAAGGTTTTTGAGCAAGGGGGTGAAATGATCAGAGCAGTGTTTGTAATATTAATCTGGCCACAAACTGTAAAATGGGTTTGGTCCAGGTGAAGGGTTTAGGGATAGACCATGCAGCCTTCCTTTTCGCGATGGTTTGTGGAGCACTGACCGGATGCTAGGCACTATGCTGGGCGCCGAGGAGGTGACGGTGAAAAGGAAAGGCATAGTCTCTGTCTTAACAGCCTAATACATTAAAACAAGCAACTGATTTCAATGTAGGCAGATAAGTTGCGTGAGAGGAACTTGGCCTACTTAGAAGATTATTGAAATACCCTACTGGTGAAGAGATGAAGATCTAAATTAGGGTTATAGAAATGGAAATATATGGTGCTTTTGTAAACCAAGATTTAAAATATATTCAAGACCTGACCAATTGATTTAATTCTTAATTACAAGAATAGTTGAGGGGGAGAAACACATATTAAAATCCAGAGATAACTCCAAATTCCACTTATAAGTGTCTCACACTCCCCCTCTCTATGGGTTGTGAATGTATTTGTATCTATTCACACATGAAACAGTAAAGTATAGTGGCTAAGAGTAAAACCTTCAAAGAAATTTTCCGTAGGTATGTGATTGACTAAAAGAGAGTACAAGTAGGACCAGAACAGTAAGAGAAAGTTCGACTACAATTTCTGTAGCCTCAACATATATTTATTTTTCTGTCATTTAAATGTGAACTGTGAAAATTAAATACTTGTATTTATATATACAAGTTATGCCATGAAAACATAATATCTATGGAAACATAAAACATCTGAAAAGACTAGTATAACTAGTTCTCATGGAAAAGAATGTAAAAAGTATATAGCAATAAAAGAAATCCTCTAGAGTAGCAACAGTTTAAATGTCTTCTCATCCTCCTGCCCAGCTTAAATGGGTGTAGGAAAGAAAACCAACCAAAAGTGTCTCAATAATCTCAATTATTAACTATTGCATTAATAATCACTACTTGTTGAATACTTACTATGTACAAGGTACATATTATCTGCCACACAAAACCCATGCAGGGGAGGTATTTTGTAGGTGAGAAAATAGAAGCCCAGAGTTAGTTCCCCAAGATCATGGAGGTAGTAGGTGGCAGCACCAGCACCAGAACCTCGCCCCGTGAGTCTGATGCCACATACGCAGAAGTTTCTCCTTGTACTGCTTCACTGGGGCCGTGCTAATTCTTCGCCTGGTTCTCTAGTGAAGATGTCACACTCTCTCCTCTTCTCTGAGCTCAGTCATTGAAATCTTCTAACCTTCTCTACAGTGATCTTCACCCAAAGCAATTCATTTCCAGCCTTGACTTCACTAATGCCTGTGCCCCTCCCTCAGTGACTCTGGTGTCATTGGTCTGGGGTACAGCTCGGGTCAGAGAGCACTTAAAAGTTCCCCAGGTGGTTCTAATAGGCAGCCAAGGACAGGTCCACTGGATTAGAGAACTCTGATTCTGAGACTTCATTCCAAACCTGCATCCCCAAGGACTCAGAGGCGATGCCTGATCTCCACCCGGCTTTGGCTAGATCAGATTTGCCCAGAAACCACTGGGCCTTTAAGATAAAGAAGGAAAATGCTCCCCTACTAGGCCTCCAGGCAGCCCAACAAAGACTCTTGTATCTTGGACTCCTGTTGGACAGATAAGAAGACCAAACTGGGCTCCAAGCCAGCAATCCTGGGGCCAGGCAGTTGTTTAACCAGTTTAATTGTTGTGTGAACAAAAGGCAGCCCCTGACCAGACAGTGGAATTTGATCTCAGAGGGATGGGCTCTCCTTTCACCCCTGACTGGCCGCCTGAACAGTAGAGACAGCTGATGAAGCATCCCAGCTCTCTCTCATTTGGCTTCTGTCCGACCTTCCAAGAGCAAGGGAGGATTGGGCCCAGGAACAGGCTGAGAGAATCGGTGTCATTTTGGGAAACAGACAAGAAAGACATCACAGGAGAATGACAGGAGGGTGATTAGGAGCTACGGGAGACAGACGCCCACGTGGCTTTTCCCTTGGGTTTCTCTATTGTTTGCAAAACTCATAATATTACGACACTCTGCCCATCATGGGATCGTGAAAAAGAAAAAGCAGAATTTGAATCTTCTGAGGTTTAGTTTTCGTATTAACTAAACTGAAAGGTAAAATTCATTCTCCCCTTTCCCCTTACAGGATCTGCATACATATTAACACCTATTGAAATCTCAAAATCATTTACCCAGAAAGAAAACTTAGAGACTTGACTTACATAGCAGAGGTTTATGTTTTCATCTTGAGCCTCTTTACTTACATTTTACTTTCAACCCTTCTTAAAATTATGTTCCAACTAGCATTTGTTGGATCTCTATTATCTGCTAGCACTTGTGCCTTAAGTGTTAGAGACTGATTGTTGATTAAGACATTGTCCTTGCCGAGGTCGCAATGTAGTTGAAAGCTACACATCTACAACTTATCATGTGACAAGTGAGACTGGGCCAAGAGATATAATAACAACAACAACAACAATAATAATAATATCCAACCATTCTAATAAGTCTGGTTAGAGGGTTTCTCTAACCTACAGCAGATTAGAGTCAGAAATTTCAATTGCTCAAGATAGCTGACAGCCTGAAAGTAGAGGAAAAACACCACCAACAACTCAGAGAGCACAGCAGTCTAGGACTACTTAGTGTAGGGCAAGTCACTCACAGAGGACTATCTCTATAGACCTCTGTAGACATCCCCATTTTAATATGGCATTAAAATAACATTAGTAATATAATAGCTATCATTTATTGCTAGGTGCTGCACCATATGCTTCACTACAGATGATTTCACTTAGTTCACATAGCAACCCTGAGACAGACATCACCGCCCCACTGAGCAGGTGAAGGAACTGTAACTCAGCATGGCCAAGCAGCTTGCGAGGACCCTCTGCTGTTAGCTACGAGGTCAGACTCTGAACCCAGGGTTGTCTGTCTCTCCACTCCATCCCCAAAGTGTTGCTCATGGTTATAAACACTTAAGAGCTGGCAAGATCATCTCATTCAATGTCCTCATTTTACTGAGGAGGAAATGAAAGGGGAAGTCATTCCAAAATATGCGAAATTGTATGTTTTTATGAGGTATAATTGACACATAACATTAAATTAGTTTCGAGTGTACAACATAATAATTTGAAATTTGTGTATATTGTGAAATGATTGCCACAAAAAGGCTAGTTAACATCTGACACCATACTTGCAAAACCTTTTTCTCTTGTCATGAGTACTTTTAAGAACTACTATCAGCAATTTTCAGCAGGCAATATAGTATTATTAACTGTTGTCACCATGCCATATATAACATCCCCGTGCCTTATTTACTTTGTAACTTGAGGTTTGTACCTTTTGGCCCCTTCATGCATTTCACACCTCCTCTGCCCCCACATCTGGTTACCACCAATCTGTTCTCTGTATCTGTGAACTTAGTTTTTCTGTTTTGTTTTTTAAATTCCACAAATAAGTGAGATCATATGGTATTTGTCTTTCCCTATCTGACCTATTTTACTTAGCATACTACCCTCAAGGTCTGTCCATATTGTCCCAAATGGCAAGATTTCATTGTTTTTAATGGCTGAATAGTATTCCATTGTATATATACAACACATTTCCTTTATCCATTCAGCTGGATAACGTCAATGGACACTTGGTCACTTTCATACCTTGGCTATTGTAAATAATACCACGATGAACATGGGAGTGCACATATCTTTTTGAATTAATACTTTTATTTCCTTTGGACAAATACCTGAAGTGGAATTCCTGGATCATGCGGTAGTTCTATTTTTAATTTTTCGAGAAACCTCTATACTGTTTTCCATAAATGGCTGCACCAATTTACAATCCATCAAAGGGTTTTCTTTTCTCCATGTCCTCGTCAACACATTATTTCTTTTCTTTTTGATAATAGCTATTCTAACAAGGGTGAGGTGATATCTCATTGTGGTCTTGATTTGCATTTCCCTAATGATTAGTGATGTTGAGCACCTTTTCATGTTGTCCATCTGTATGTCTTCTTTGAAAAAAATGTCTATTCAGACCTTCTGCCTGTTTTTCATTCAGATTGTTGTTGTTGTCATTGAGTTGTAGAGGTTCTTTATATTTTTTGGATGTTAACCCCTTATCAGATATATCATTTGCAAATATTTTCTCCTGTAAATTATATTTAAGATTCTTTGCTTAAAAAGGCAAAGAAGGGTATAACATGTGGAGAAATTTTCTATCAAATATCATCCCCATAACACTGTCACAGGTTGGGTTTCCTAGAAGCAGAGTCTGAAGGCGTGTGGGACATGTGGTGTACTACAGAAGTGTTCTTCAGAAAGACCCATAAGGGCCTGGAGCAAGATAAGGGGAAAAAGCCACATGGGACCAGGGTCCCAGGGACAGTCTAGCCTTGGTCTGCTTAATGGTGGATATGGAGGAGAGTGGGGTCTTCATTGCAGAGTTGTCTTCTCCCCACATTTTGTTTTTCCATATCAGTCTTTGGCTGTGGCTGCCCAAGGTAGGTATAACTGACCAGAAGAAGCAGCCCCCATCATATGAGGGCAACTCTCAAGAGGAGAGGAGCATGCATAAGCCTTGAGCTGCCAATCCACACAGCAGGGGTGAGCACACTAGGCTGGGAAGGGGATCTTGGCAGAGCGCTAAAACAGCATCCACTCACATGCTCTGAACAAGTTATAACCCTTCGTTTAGGTCTCTGCTTCCCACATTAGATGGTGAACTTTATTATATCCCAGCTTCTAGCACAGGATCCGGCACATAGTAGGCTCTGCATAAATGTCAGCAGAATAATTCGCAGTTAGGAGGGAAATTGACACTGCTCTCAAGAAGGCAAACTGTAGTTATCTGGAAAAATGCGCCAGCTGAATGGGGTACCACGGGGCATCAGGCCACGCTGGACCACAAGAGTAGACAGAAAGACTCCTTGACTACAGGGCCACGACCTTCCCATCATCACCAGGCTTTGCTGAGAGTGCAGATCTGTTCTTTTAAGCAATACTTTTGCTTCCCCACTTTGGGAGAGCACATCACATCAAAAAGAAGATTTTGATGGCTTCTCGCGAGCAGGAGACATCTGTGCTGTCACTGAGAATTAATTGTAGAAAGTCTAGCCTAAGGAAATGCCCAAAATTCTCCTTTTCGCTACCAGATTTGATATAAGCAAGCAGCAGCCTGGCAGGTGATTAGTGATGCGTTCTCTATACCTCCCCGAATGGCCTACTTTTACGAGTACTGGCCCACCTTTGAACAAAACTGCTAGCAAATGCAGAAAGCTGCCTATTGTTCTTTTTCCAAGTTGCAATATTGGGCTTATACAGGAAATACAGTATAGGTGACCTCTAGAATCTGCATGGCTGTTACTACTCCCATAAGCTAAAATCCCTATACCCTGAGATCTCATGTACTGGGATGTATTTTCCACACTTGTCAAAAGTCAAGAAAGGTGCAAGATATCACCTGACTTCTGAATATGGTAATGAGAATGAATATCAGATATAGTGAGGAAGTTGACTGGTTTTAAAACAGAAATTAAGAGATGGATGGCATAGAGTGTGATGGATAGTTTAGGACTAATTCACTAGATCTCCACTGAGAAAACCAAAAAAAAATCATGAGAAGAAATAGTGTGTTTTGGGGCTAGGAAATGGGCATAAAACGCCCACATCTCTAATGGCCTCTGTTAGAACCACCACGATGTTGATGCCAGCACACCTGTTACAGTGCCATATACCTCACCTGTTCCGGCATGTTCCAGTTGGGTTCCCATGGGCACACAGTGTGGAAAGTAGAGGGACTTGTCCAGGTACAGCTTGTCTTGGCCACAACCTGTTGTTGAGGGAGACATGTGGGGTGCTCTTCTGACAAAGAAAGAAGAAAAGAGAATCTGATGGTACAGATTGGCTACCTACAGAGAGGAGGGAAACTAGTCTCGCAAGTGGAGTCTAGGTTGTCGATGTACTTTGCCCACAGTTGTTGTTTTAAATTTTGAATTAGTTGCCAATTTAAAGGATTCAGAAGTTTCACTTAAATTTCTAGAATGTTTCTCTTTCCTTGAAAAACCTACCCACATTGCCACATGGCAAGTCTTGGCTGGGCCGGGGAGCTGCTGCCCACTCCAGTGTAATGGGCCTTTTGCAAGTCACTGGGCTCACATTCATTCACACGACTTGCCTGGGCCCTGTGGATGCTTGAGTTTGAGACTCCTGATATTGTGAGGTAATGCTATGGGTGATTGCTTTGTTCCTTTAAAAAAAATTGTGGTAAAATACACATAACATATAATTCATCATTTTAAGCATTTTTATCTGTGACACTAAGCTCAGCCACACTGCTGTGCAGCACAGCCATCACCACCATCCATCTCTAGAACTTTTTTCATCCTCTATAACTGACCCCACAGCCATGAAACAAAACCTCTCCATTTCCTGCTCTCTCCAGACACAGGCAGCCACCATTCCACCTTCTCTTTCGATGAACTTGACTCCTTTGGGTCCCTCATATAAATGGAATCCTACAGGTTTCTTCCTTTTGTGATTGACTTATTTCACTGAGTTCATTGCTTAGGTCCTGACTCAGAATTTCGGGGCACATTGTACAGATGAGGAAACTGAGACCCCAGGAAAGCCCTCCATTCCCACGAGTAGCCGGGGGCGGACCTGGAATTGGAGCCTGGATCCCCAATTCCCTGCTCAGGGCGCTTTCCCCCTCGTTGCCCCTCTGAAGCCGAGTTTCAACTCCCCAGCTGTGTAATTAAAAATGTGCTCTTCCAGCAGCGGGGACACCCGTATTTGTCCAGGTTGCAAACTTGCCCTTCTCCTGTTTGCTCATTTCAGGGGTCGCCTGACAGCGGTCCTGTGAGAGAAAGGGGCTGCCCTCCAGTCAGAACAGTGATGGATGGGCATTAACGACCCCTCTCTGAAGGGCCAAACAAAGAGAGAGAAAGAAAGAAAGAGAGAGAGAGAGAGAGAGAGAGAGAGAGAGAGAGAGAGAGAGAAAGGAAGGAAGGAAGGAAGGAAGGAAGGAAGGAAGGAAGGAAGGAAGGAAGGAAGGAAGGAAGGAAGGAAGGAAGAAAGAAAGAAAGAAAGAAAGAAAGAAAGAAAGAAAGAAAGAAAGAAAGAAAGAAAGAAAGAAAGAAAGAAAGAAA